>JAVTVY010005394.1:0-37169 GCA_036873755.1 Hanleya hanleyi
TCTTAGTAACCTTGGTCAATTTATTCCTCTTAGTAACCTTGGCCAATTTGTCCTCTTAGTAACCTTGGTCAATTTATTCCTCTTAGTAACCTTGGTCAATTTATTCCTCTTAGTAACCTTGGTCAATTTATTCCTCTTAGTAACCTTGGTCAATTTGTCCTCTTAGTAACCTTGGTCAATTTGTCCTCTTAGTAACCTTGGTCAATTTGTCCTCTTAGTAACCTTGGTCAATTTGTCCTCTTAGTAACCTTGGTCAATTTGTCCTCTTAGTAACCTTGGTCAATTTATTCCTCTTAGTAACCTTGGTCAATTTATTCCTCTTAGTAACCTTGGTCAATTTGTCCTCCTAGTAACCTTGGTCAATTTGTCCTCTTAGTAACCTTGGTCAATTTATTCCTCTTAGTAACCTTGGTCAATTTATTCCTCTTAGTACCCTTTGGTCAATTTGTCCTCTTAGTAACCTTGGTCAATTTGTCCTCTTAGTAACCTTGGTCAATTTATTCCTCTTAGTAACCTTGGTCAATTTGTCCTCTTAGTAACCTTGGTCAATTTGTCCTCTTAGTAACCTTGGTCAATTTGTCCTCTTAGTAACCTTGGTCAATTTGTCCTCTTAGTAACCTTGGCCAATTTGTCCTCTTAGTAACCTTGGTCAATTTGTCCTCTTAGTAACCTTGGTCAATTTGTCCTCTTAGTAACCTTGGTCAATTTGTCCTCTTAGTAACCTTGGTCAATTTGTCCTCTTAGTAACCTTGGTCAATTTGTCCTCTTAGTAACCTTGGTCAATTTGTCCTCTTAGTAACCTTGGTCAATTTGTCCTCTTAGTAACCTTGGTCAATTTGTCCTCTTAGTAACCTTGGTCAATTTGTCCTCTTAGTAACCTTGGTCAATTTATTCCTCTTAGTAACCTTGGTCAATTTGTCCTCTTAGTAACCTTGGTCAATTTGTCCTCTTAGTAACCTTGGTCAATTTGTCCTCTTAGTAACCTTGGTCAATTTGTCCTCTTAGTAACCTTGGTAAATTTATTTCTCAGGTATGGGACTTGTCCAAAATGAAGACTAGCTACTATGTACAAACTATTTCCTCTGTGGCAAGAATAAAATGGCGACCTCAGCGCAAGTATCACATCGCTAGTAGCTCACTTCTGGTTGACTTCAACATCAACATTTGGGACATCCGCAGACCGTACATTCCGTTTGCAGCTTTCACAGAGCACAAAAATGTGGCCACAGGTAAAGTGTTATGCTAGGACTTCGTTGCTCTCTCATTTACTTCGGTATCATGGTATTTTCATTCCTGGTCATCAGTTTGTATATTTACCAGTTTGTATATTTGTATATTCACTTCTGGCTGGCCAGCTTAGTATTGAGGTTGTTGGAATGGGATCATTAAAGAAATCTGGAAATAGCAATATCATTGCAACACTGCAGTCTACTCGCTCATTTTTTAAAGACGGCTTTATTTTCTTTCTGGCATTAATTTTGGTACATTTCTACCTACGTATTACATGGGTGCGCTGATTTTAAATGGGTGCGCTGATTTTAAATTTTCGTGTGAATTACTTTGATAATTCAGGGATTGCGTGGAAGCATCAAGACCCACATGTATTCCTGAGCTGTGGACGAGACAATAACCTCTTCCAACATGTCTTCCGTGACGCCATACGACCTGCTGATAATATCGTACCCGCTGGTCTGGATGTCAGCCTCTTAGGGTCTGTGTCCTTCGCTAAATGCGATAAGGTGGCTTCAGGTGAGTACATGTGACTGTGTGTGACTCAATGATGGTTCAGTTGGTTTTCTGTTATCTACTCTGTATACCACCTTAAAATAGCCAATATCCCAATCGATGTCTCAATGTTTGACTTCCATAATCATCAACTTCCATACAACAAGACCGTGTCCAGTCGAGATTGATTCAATGCGTTAAAAATGTTTTCGTTTCAATCTCAAATATACCTCTCAGAAAGATTATAGTTTCTCAAGGAAAGATAACTCCTCTCACATCCATCAAATCAGGGCTCTCTGTGATTGGCTAGATTTCCTTCCAATAGCCTTCTTAGACCCATGGAAATCACTGGTTCTTCCGCTAAAGCACTACAGTAATGATCACCATCCCTGCCTTGTGCCCACACATCATTTTCGAGAACCAATGAGGGTACAATGTAGGATCCTTGCAAATTTCTTATCATATGTTGCAGATGAGACTCCGTTTACTATTTTGGTAGGGCAGTGAATTGTAAAAAGTTAGTAATTAATGAATAATAAAAAAAATGAAGGCAGATATTTGACCAAAACTGGACAGAAATCAAAGTCTGCACATCTATAATAGCTCATACTGCACATTGCTGGAGTTGTGTGTGTGGAAACTGGCGAATGGGATATGAAAATCACCAATCGATAGTATATAGTACTCCAAGGTAAACTTGAGGTTACGAACCCGTGTATTTGGGTCGACATCCAGTATTTCTGGTTCTGGTTTTGATTGAGGCTTACAAAGGGAAACTTAGTTGTTTTCTTATTGTAACATTGTTGCACTCTCATTGTTTTAAATTATCAGACTCTGTGCTATAGTTCTTGTTGATAAGAAACTAAAAAGTCATTTAGTCATCGTGAAGTAGATGTTTCCTCACACAAAAACTTCTCAGAATTGAAAGAAATTTGGTCATTGGACCAAGTAATGTTCAAATAATATATAATTGGTCAATTGAGATGAAAGATTTTCATGAATTTTCCTGAAAATCGATTTGTTGCACAAAACAGCCACAACGGCAATGTTGCTCACTCGTGGACCACCTGAAAAGGTGCACTCCGTTTTTAAACTGGAAGGTATTCCACGGAGTATCTAAATGATTCATCTGAAAAATGTTTGCCATTATTACGATAAATCCTGTAATATTAGTTCAATCACCCCCAACTCTGTCGACAAACTTCAATAAACCCTTCAAATAACGAAGAAATAATGGATTACCTACATGATTGTGAATCTTTTTGTCAACTTCCTGTCTATAAATATGATCAACTTCGGATTTTATGGTGAAAAATTTACCTCTTGGGATTGAATTATCAGAGGATTTAAGAAGTGTTTAATATTGATGTTCTCATTTGTTCATGTATGTATCATTGACAGGTACCCCTCGACCCAGTGGATTAAAGGCGATATTCAGCAAAACACCTGATCGTAGTGAACAATTCTCACAGCAAGTTACCAGTAATCTCTTTATGGCTGATGGATATGAAAAGGTATAACACAGCATAAAGATTGTGCACAAGCTGCCACATTTGGCTAATCCTATCTGGCTGAGGATAAACAAATTTATGTTGCTAATATCCAAATAGTTTTTCCACGCTTTGTATTGAGAATCAGAGTAGAGATGATGCCAATTATCTAAAATATCCGCACTTTGAACAGTGGAATTTCACTTACATTCCAATTTATAGAATGTAATAAATTTTTTATCGATTTTATAATTCCTTTCACATATTTATTATTATTTTCAAATGAATGGTTTAGGGCTTTTCCCAACAACAACGCTCACTTCACTAACACCTTAAATAATACGGTTTGGGGCTTTTGTCTGTTGGGGCATTTATTCATGGGGCTTTTGTCACCGAAAAAAGACCATTTCACATATTAATTCCAAAAATTATTTTGGTGTTAAGTAAAGATTGGAGTATTATGTAAGAAGATATGTTACCAGATTCAACATGGAAATACTGCATGTTTTAGGAGACATGCTATTTTACTTATCGATGAAAGAACATGTCTTTGTGAGGGCTGTTCCTGACACCAACCACCCTGGCATACACTATTTATCCTACCTCTCAAATGTTATGGTGGGTGTTAATTCTTCCTCTCATCACATATATACCATAGAACTGAAAAATCTCATCACAGTTTCTTTTCTGGAACAGTTGTGAGATAAAAAGCTATTGATGCTCAACTTGGTGCTCATCTTCATTTCATGCAGAAAACATTGACCACAGTTCACAGTAAAAGGAGTACACATTTAATTCACAGATCTCATGAAAAAAAGAAAAATTCAGGCCGATCACAGCCAGCTCACGAGAATGAATCAAATCACGTTTCACATAAAAATAAAGTCCCTTTCCTCGTTTCACGTACAAAAAATAAAGCAAATCACAGCTTACGGAAATATGCTAAACCACCCTCAATATGATAAAGAAGAAAGAAAGAGATTGGGAATGAATTGTAAAGTAGTAATCCTATCTGTATCATCTGTGACCATGTAATGGGATATGCTTATCTTATACCCATATGTAGCTCTCGAGGATTTTTCTTTAGCTCAGTTGGTCGAGTACCGTACTAGATTCATAATGAATGTTCATATCTCGGTTGGGAATCCCCATCCGTCCTTTACATACAGCGACACCTGTGAATACAGACACCTGGATAAACTCTCACCTCTAAATTCCCGACACTATTCAGTCCCGATACTTAAATCGGAAGTAATTTGAACCTTGATAAACCAGAACCCTGTCAAAGCCGACACTATGATCTGGTCCCAAGCATGGTCAGTATACACAGGTTACACTGTATAGATACAACTCTATAACACTGCAGGGATATCACATGTACATGAGTGTCCATTTCATTGTTACCATGAATCTCATTACCAGGCCGTACGTCGAAATGTGTCCATGTATGACTTCGTGGAATCAGCGCAACGGTACATGCTCTCGGGGCGCCCCCTGGAGGATTTGTGTGATCATAATGCCAATGTGGCTCTCTCTCTAGAAAATCATCAGGTATGGTATTGACACATGTGTTCTTACATGACAGCGCATGACTTCATCTCACATATTGATGTCCGTAAAACTAGAAGTTCGCTGGTACTGGTTCTTGAATATTCAGCTGACTGGTCCACTACATGTAATATGAATACCAGGAAAGTCCTGGGCGTCATGAGGATTTCTCGATAGGGGTCATTTCCTATGCTTGTTTATTGGAGAGCTCAGTACTGTGATGTTCGACCCAATGTAACGATGCCCTCCAAAGTAGAAGCTTATGGCAAATCAAGTAGCCCTGTGTATCATGTGAATGCAGCAAGACATGAAGAAACATGAAAATAATAGAACAAACAGAAATAGCAAAAATGTTATCAAGAGTCAAACCTGTTCATGTTATAAACCAGCTTTAATTGAAAAGACTTGCCTTGCTGTTTATGGGTTACCACTGATTTTTATGCTATCCTCCCTCCTGTGAAAATGCAATGAAATGTTCTATTTCTCGTATACGACCCATTAGACATGATGGATTACGTGATTTAGATGGTCATGCAGTCTGTTACTTTCGGTATTCAAATTTTGGGCTTTTGGACATTGAAAATTTTCATCAAATCCTCCAAGCAGGATTACATAACACATACAGCAATGAAAATTTTATTTTTCTGCCCCTGCAAATATAATAAGATTTCTACATCATTTTATATCCATCTGTTTTTGTGCTTTTTACCCCTCGGCCAACTTTGGCCTAGGGGTATTGTCGTCATCATGTACGGCTGTCCGTTCGTCCGTCCGTCTGTACGTCTGTACGTCCGTACGTCCGTTACCGCGATATCTACAGAACCGTTTCATGCATGGCAACCAAACTTGTTACATCTATTTATCTTCACGTAAATCAGAAGCCTATCGAAAATGAGCCATCTCGGACAATATTTTGCAGAGTTATGCCCCTTTTTACAAATAAAAATCCATTTATGATTTGTTATTGTGACAATTTCAGAACCGTTCCATATACAACATCCTAACGTGATACAGTTGTTTCTCTTGACCTGAACTAGATGCCTATCGAAAATGAGTCGTGTCAGAAAGTATTTGGAGAGTTATGCCCCTTGTCTAATAAAATCCACTAATTCCTATGTTAAGTTTGCATATAATTTCTATATCATGTTTGTATACCATCACATTTATTTATTGATTGGATGACTGATTTATTGATTTATTCTCTTACACAATGCGAAGAATAGTGTATGTATTTATTCCAGAAACAAATTAATTTAAGGGGAGGAAAACTTTTTTTGTTTTTCAAAGAAAGTACACTTACAATACCAAGGGTAAATATTTCTTCCCACAAGCCAATCAATTGGTAGAGACACCCTTACATTATAATAGCTGGGGTTCAGAGCCGAGGGGTTTCGATAGCACAGCTTCATGTTAAAACTGTTTCTATCAGGATTTGGGGGGAGGGGGAGGGGTGATGTGTGTTTTACAAACACAATATACTGCAGTATTCATTTAATATCTACATGTAGTTGATTGTAGTCAGATTCTGTTCTAAAGTTGCTGATGGAAAGCTCATGGTGGAGAAGTTTCTCATTTAGTCTGACATTCTCACAGGTAGCCCAGACCTGGCAGATCCTCAAGTTACTGTACACAAGCAGTCTCAGTTTTACTCCCACCTTCACCACCCAGCAGAGTCGATCCATGTCACTTACACCTCAGACTATTGAGAAACAGGAGTTGGATAGAGGTCAGTATAGCATTCTAACAATTGTTCTCATTTCCATTTACTAAATTATTTGAATACGTTCTTTATATTACCTCCCTTGATTTGTGTAGTTTATCTCCCTTGTTGTGTTGATGATGTAATGTTATCTCCCCTGATACACAAATGTTTTGTGATATGAGCTTGGAGATAGAATTTCCCTGCCCCATCACAGGACGCAAGTACGTATAACTCAATAACCCATTTTTGGCATACCATTATTGACTTGTCTTTGTTTTATTGTAATATTACAGATGTTGGGGTATGATAACTGTTGGGATAGACATCTAAATATCTTCACTACAGACAAATGTTAATATATATTGATAATGCTGATAGACATTGACACATGTTGATAGATATTGACCATTGATGATAGGTATAGTCTGACAAATGTTGATAAATATTGATAGTATAAATATGGTTGATAGATATTGACCAATGTTGATAGATATTGACCAATGTTGATAGATATTGAACACTGTTGATAGATATTGAACACTGTTGATAGATACTGACCACTGTTGATAGATACTGACCAATGTTGATAGATACTGACCAATGTTGATAGATACTGACCAGTGTTGATAGATACTGACCAATGTTGATAGATACTGACCAATGTTGATAGATACTGACCAGTGTTGATAGATACTGACCAATGTTGATAGATACTGATCAATGTTGATTTTGACCAATGTTGATACATTGTAGATATTGACCAGCATATTGACCAATGTTGATAGATATTTTGCATTTTCAGTCAAACAGAATCTGGACAATACATTCCCTGACAGTAAAACTGCGGATGTCGACGGCAAGAAAGATGGCACCACATCTGGTCAGTACATCTATCATTTTCTGCTTCTGTACAATGGTCCCAAACCCTGATGATGTATTATATATCTCAACCACGTGATGAATTGTGTATTCATTCATCTGCTTGGCACGTGAACACTTATACAGAAATCTAACAATGCTTGTGTAAGACAAAACCAATTAAATTGTCATTGTCAACGCAAAATACATGTGCCTCAAGGCGTGAAGTCCTATATGTAACCCGATACACCAAATTAAAGCTTGCTCTTCCGACTGTGCCAGAACCTCGCGCTGGCAATTAAGTTGATGTCATGTTACATGAGGGAGGTGACAGACTACTTGAATTGGATAATTGTCATGGATGTTGGGGACTTGCATTGCATCAAGGGATAGAAGTAGGATTTTATTGTCATTGATATAGGGGGTCTACGTCATCAGGTTTCAGGACAATTGATAATAATAATAATCATCAGCTATTCTAATAACTTCAGTCACCCCCTAAAATCGTTCAAATAACTAATAAATAATGAATTATTTGCATTTTTGGACTATTTTGTCAACAGTTATGTTCTAATAAATTTGATCACCCCCTGATTTTGGGGTGAGAAATTCTACTTCCTGTGATCCAATTATTGGGGAATTGCCATAGTTGGCCTTACTTTGTAGTAAATTAAGAGCATAGGTGCTTTTCCCTTCCTCCATGGCGGTGTCTGGGAAAACTAGATCTCTACATGATGTTTTGTTTAGTAGTAGTGCCTGTACGTCTTTCATGAAAATTGACCAGATCAGAAAGAGGGACGACACTCCAGCACAATATCACAAATGACGCTCCAGCACAATATCACAAATACATGGTACATCAGAGCTTTTCATTTCTTGATGTGCTGTCCCTGTTACATGGCTCAAAGCCTCATTTTCAAACCCCTGGTAGAATCTTCCCCAGATGTAAAGCTGTTTGTCAACTCTGATTTTCAAACTGAGGAAATAAGACAGTGGTCATCTAATATTATATTCATAGAACAGATAATATCAGAGTGTTGTGTTAATCAGTTCATTCTCCACACAGGGGGTAGTGATGAAGACTCTGATGGGGAGAACTCTGAGCAGGAGAAGCACTTGGCTGAGATTGCTAGTGGCTTAGCCAATCAAACTGGAGATTTCTTCTTTGGAGATGGTGATGCAGATACTGTCACTTACGAGTTCGACTCCCTCAAACTTCTGAACATCGAGAGCAATGGAAAGGTTTGATTTTTTTTATATCTCCCAGCTATGGTCAAGATAGCCCCTTGCAAGAAATCTCATGTCTTAAAGTATGCCAGTACAATGCTACCAGTATTAGTGCTCAACATACCATGTTATAAATTTGTGATATTTATCAGTTTTTCTTAGGATGTGAAAGTTGCATAACCGTGTAAATAACTTTGAACTGATGTAGGCAAAAGTTGCCTTTTCCACTTTGTCAAAATAATCACCAAACATTTTTATATATCCTTCAAAAAAAAGTATTCATCTCATATCACATAAGATTCCGTCTTAAAAAGATGACAATGTTAAAAAATTTGTTGAAAATGTTTGATGAGCTGAATGGGATAATACACTGAAAAAAGCAATTTAGAAATAAAACATAAATCGTGATTTCAAACAATATCGCAAAGTCAATTAAATTTAGGAGCTATTGACCTTCAGTTAAGATGTATTTTTTTCACCAGCATCAGGACTTGACACTTCCCAGTGAGGCGTTCCAACCACGACACGAAATAGCCGATCAGTCCACTCCACCAGAACAGCTTCAAAATGGCGGCCTGGATTCACCGCCCAGCGCCAACGAGAGCGATTTGAACACTCAGCTACCAGAAGATGATGGAGAACTTCAAGAGATCCTGAAATCCCCATCAGCACTAAGTCGGATGCCTGAGTGGAAGTTTACTGACCTTGTCATGGAAATGTTGAGATATCACGCTGAGAGGGTTAGTATATACCGTAAATCTTACTCAACACAAAATATCTGCAATACCCAATAGTTAAAATAAGCTTGCTCTAGAAAATTTATCATATTGCTTTTGACCTAATGTAAAATTCTGTGTCACCACATTGCTTTTTCAAGAAACTTCAAGGGAATAACCAAATCAGTTTCCCTGATTCGGTGGAAACCTTGGCGGCCATCTTTAATTTATGCAAAGTCTTTAAGATGATATTTATTTCTGATACCATTTAAGTGTTCTATACGAAACTTGGTATACAGCATCGATGTATCAAGAGACTTGCATGAATGAATAACCGCATCAGTTCCTTTGAGTGGCGGGAAGGATGGGCAGCCATCTTCAATTTATGCAAAATCATCTCATCATTCGAATGCTCGATGTAAAATTTGATATAAATTATCGATGCATCAAGAGACTTATGTAATGAAAACCGGTTTCTCTGATTTAATTCTGTAATTCTTGTACCATCCTGCCATATGCATTATTGTCAATGTATCAACTGGTAGTTCTTGTTCAAATCCTACCATATTCACGATGCAGGCTTTAATTGTTTATGAATCAACATTGGCTGTGAAAGCTTGAGTGATACTGAAACTTAAATCTGTGTGCTGCTGTAAACATTTTAATCTGCATTCAATCTATTCAGAATTGATGATGGAATGAATGTAGATATATAAATGATCATCATTAGGACACATAAATATTTATACTTGCAATTTTTACTGGTAACTGTTGTTGAAGTTATATCCTCTTGGGTCATCGACAGGGAGACATTCAGACACCTGTGTCTGTCCTCATTGTCCTAGGGGATAAAGTACGCAGAAAACTGGACGAACAGACACAGGAGAACTGGTTTGCTTCATACATAGGTAGGTCAGGTAATGAACCCTAACAGAAACTCTCTGATTGGCTGCATCTTCTTCCAATTCTCTCGAGTCAATGAAAATACTGGATTTATTTTTTAAAATTTGAATTGACCGGTCGACAAGTGTTATCTACATACATATTGAGCCCCAATCATTCCTCTGATTTGATGTGTGCACAGTGTTTCCACATCACGGTTATCATTTGCATACACTTCGCCTTCCATAAGAGGGCTTGCGGATCGTGTGTCTCCAGTATTGCGGAGCGATACTTCACTGTATACTGTTCAGTATTCATTATCTGGTTGAGACTCGAGAAATTTGATAAATTACACAGGCTAATCTTATCACTTCTGGAACATATTTTGTCTGGGGTTACAAAATATACAGACATGAATAACTTCAGAATCATACGAGAGGTGTTATAGATCTGTAATTTGAAGAAGTAAGACAGCACTCGAAAATGGCAGGTTATGTTGGGGTTACCTCAGTCAGTAGAGTTTAGCTGATTGGCTGACGACATCACGTGGTGTTGATTTCAGGGGATTTCCCCTTATGGTTGCAGAAAGTAGGCTGAAAATGGATATGCACGCTCTCAGTTTCTGTCTTATTGTGTGTAGATGGTCCAGATGGTTACAAGTTGCGTACAACGTGTATTGTACTGTACAGAGGAGCGACTTCGGCCAGACTAGATCGCAAGAGCTCTCAATCACGGCGTGACTTGGGGAGCAGCTTGCCTGACAAAGTTAAACCTTGTGTATTCTACAATCATTGTCTGACCTGAAGCCACTTCCTTGTAATCTATGCCTTCTCCCATTGTTTTCCGCAGAGTTGTTGGGGAGATTTGAGCTGTGGACAATAGCTAACGAGGTGATCAAGTTGAGCAGTTTACCTCAGATAGGGATGTATAATCAACAGTCGACCACGGTCCATACCAACTGTAACCGATGTACCAAACCTCTACAGCGTTCAGGCTGGCTCTGTGAACGCTGTAAGACCATCACCAATACATGTAGTATATGGTACGGGCTTTAATTACATCTACACCAATACATGTAGTATATGGTACGGGCTTTAATTACATCTACACCAATACATGTAGTATATGGTACGGGCTTTAATTACATCTACACCAATACATGTAGTATATGGTACAGGCTTTAATTACATCTACACCAATACATGTAGTATATGGTACGGGCTTTAATTACATCTACACCAATACATGTAGTATATGGTACGGGCTTTAATTACATCTACACCAATACATGTAGTATATGGTACGGGCTTTAATTACATCTACACCAATACATGTAGTATATGGTACGGGCTTTAATTACATCTACACCAATACATGTAGTATATGGTACGGGGCTTTAATTACATCTACACCAATACATGTAGTATATGGTACGGGCTTTAATTACATCTACACCAATACATGTAGTATATGGTACGGGCTTTAATTACATCTACACCAATACATGTAGTATATGGTACGGGCTTTAATTACATCTACACTCAATTACATGTAGTATATGGTACGGGCTTTAATTACATCTACACCAATACATGTAGTATATGGTACGGGCTTTAATTACATATCTACACCAATACATGTAGTATATGGTACGGGCTTTAATTACATCTACACCAATACATGTAGTATATGGTAATGGGCTTTAATTACATCTACACCAATACATGTAGTATATGGTAATACGGGCTTTAATTACATCTACACCAATACATGTAGATATGGAAATGGCTTAATTTACATCTACACCAATACATGTAGTATATGGTACGGGCTTTAATTACATCTACACCAATACATGTAGTATATGGTACGGCTTTAATTACATCTACACCAATACATGTAGTATATGGTAATGGCTTTAATTACATCTACACCAATACATGTAGTATATGGTACGGCTTTAATTACATCTACACCAATACATGGTATATGGTACGGGCTTTAATTACATCTACACCAATACATGTAGTATATGGTACGGCTTTTAATTACATCTACACCAATACATGTAGTATATGGTAATGGGCTTTAATTACATCTACACCAATACATGTAGTATATGGTACGGGCTTCTTAATTACATCTACACCAATACATGTAGTATATGGTACGGGCTTTAATTACATCTACACCAATACATGTAGTATATGGTACGGGCTTTAATTACATCTACACCAATACATGTAGTATATGGTACAGGCTTTAATTACATCTACACCAATACATGTAGTATATGGTACGGGCTTTAATTACATCTACACCAATACATGTAGTATATGGTACGGGCTTTAATTACATCTACACCAATACATGTAGTATATGGTACGGGCTTTAATTACATCTACACCAATACATGTAGTATATGGTACGGGCTTTAATTACATCTACACCAATACATGTAGTATATGGTACGGGCTTTAATTACATCTACACCAATACATGTAGTATATGGTACGGGCTTTAATTACATCTACACCAATACATGTAGTATATGGTACAGCTTTAATTACATCTACACCAATACATGTAGTATATGGTACGGGCTTTAATTACATCTTACACCAATACATGTAGTATATGGTAATGGCTTTAATTATATCTACACCAATACATGTAGTATATGGTACGGGCTTTAATTACATCTACACCAATACATGTAGTATATGGTACTACCGGCTTTAATTACATCTACACCAATACATGTAGTATATGGTACGGGCTTTAATTACATCTACACCAATACATGTAGTATATGGTACGGGCTTTAATTACATCTACACCAATACATGTAGTATATGGTACGGGCTTTAATTACATCTACACCAATACATGTAGTATATGGTACGGGCTTTAATTACATCTACACCAATACATGTAGTATATGGTACAGGCTTTAATTACATCTACACCAATACATGTAGTATATGGTACGGGCTTTAATTACATCTACACCAATACATGTAGTATATGGTACGGGCTTTAATTACATCTACACCAATACATGTAGTATATGGTACGGGCTTTAATTACATCTACACCAATACATGTAGTATATGGTACGGGCTTTAATTACATCTACACCAATACATGTAGTATATGGTACGGGCTTAATTACATCTACACCAATACATGTAGTATATGGTACGGGCTTAATTACATCTACCCAATACATGTAGTATATGGTACGGGCTTTAATTACATCTACACCAATACATGTAGTATGGTGGTACGGGCTTCTTTTAATTACATCTACACCAATACATGTAGTATATGGTACGGGCTTTTAATTACATCTACACCAATACATGTAGTATATGGTACGGGCTTGATTACATCTACACCAATACATGTAGTATATGGTACGGGCTTTAATTACATCTACACCAATACATGTAGTATATGGTAATGGGCTTTAATTACATCTACACCAATACATGTAGTATATGGTACGGGCTTTAATTACATCTACACCAATACATGTAGTATATGGTACGGGCTTTAATTACATCTACACCAATACATGTAGTATATGGTACGGGCTTTAATTACATCTACACCAATACATGTAGTATATGGTACGGGCTTTAATTACATCTACACCAATACATGTAGTATATGGTACGGGCTTTAATTACATCTACACCAATACATGTAGTATATGGTACAGGCTTTAATTACATCTACACCAATACATGTAGTATATGGTACGGGCTTTAATTACATCTACACCAATACATGTAGTATATGGTACGGGCTTTAATTACATCTACACCAATACATGTAGTATATGGTACGGGCTTTAATTACATCTACACCAATACATGTAGTATATGGTAATGGGCTTTAATTATACCCTACACCAATACATGTAGTATATGGTACGGGCTTAATTACATCTACACCAATACATGTAGTATATGGTACGGGCTTTAATTACATCTACACCAATACATGTAGTATATGGTACGGGCTTTAATTACATCTACACCAATACATGTAGTATATGGTACGGGCTTTAATTACATCTACACCAATACATGTAGTATATGGTACGGGCTTTAATTACATCTACACCAATACATGTAGTATATGGTACGGGCTTTAATTACATCTACACCAATACATGTAGTATATGGTACGGGCTTTAATTACATCTACACACCATCCATCTTTGCTATTATTTGGCTAACATTTATCTCAACGACAATCGATTCACACAAAAACTATTCAACATGCAATAATGTTATTTTTTACATCTTATACATGTAGGCAACTTTTGACGAGATTTTTAGGCTGCTACATTGAGTTGTTTCTCTGTTTATTTATTTTTTTTAAATTTATTTATTAAAAAGATGATTGTTCGTGTCTTTCGCAAAGCTCTCCTGAGTTTGATGATATAATCTCTGTCTTTGATAATCTCTGCCCAGTGAAGGGCTTATATGCCTGGTGTCAGGGTTGTTCTCATGTTGAATCTCTATGTTTGTATGTTTTCAGTCATCACCCAGTGAAGGGCCTATATGTTTGTATGTTTTCAGTCATCACCCAGTGAAGGGCCTATATGTTTGTATGTTTTCAGTCATCACCCAGTGAAGGGCTTATATGCCTGGTGTCAGGGCTGTTCTCATGTTGAATCTCTATGTTTTTATGTTTTCAGTCATCACCCAGTGAAGGGCCTACATGTCTGTATGTTTTCGGTCATCACCCAGTGAAGGGCCTACATGTTTGTATGTTTTCAGTCATCACCCAGTGAAGGGCCTATATGTCTGTATGTTTTAGGTCATCACCCAATGAAGGGCCTATATGTTTGTATGTTTTCAGCCATCACCCAGTGAAGGGCCTATATGTTTTTAGTCATCACCCAGTGAAGGGCCTACATGTTTGTATGTTTTCAGTCATCACCCAGTGAAGGGCCTATATGTTTGTATGTTTTCAGTCATCACCCAGTGAAGGGCCTACATGTTTGTATGTTTTCAGTCATTACCCAGTGAAGGGCTTATATGTTTGTATGTTTTCAGTCATCACCCAGTGAAGGGCCTATATGTTTGTATGTTTTCAGTCATCACCCAGTGAAGGGCCTACATGTTTGTATGTTTTCAGTCATTACCCAGTGAAGGGCTTATATGTTTGTATGTGTTCAGTCATCACCCAGTGAAGGGCCTATATGTTTGTATGTTTTCAGTCATCACCCAGTGAAGGGCCTACATGTTTGTATGTTTTCAGTCATTACCCAGTGAAGGGCTTATATGTTTGTATGTTTTCAGTCATCACCCAGTGAAGGGCCTATATGTTTGTATGTTTTCAGTCATCACCCAGTGAAGGGCCTACATGTTTGTATGTTTTCAGTCATTACCCAGTGAAGGGCTTATATGTTTGTATGTTTTCAGTCATCACCCAGTGAAGGGCCTATATGTTTTCAGCCATCACCCAGTGAAGGGCCTATATGTTTGTATGTTTTCAGTCATCACCCAGTGAAGGGCCTATATGTTTGTATGTTTTCAGCCATCACCCAGTGAAGGGCCTATATGTTTGTATGTTTTCAGCCATCACCCAGTGAAGGGCCTATATGTTTGTATGTTTTCAGTCATCACCCAGTGAAGGGCCTATATGTTTGTATGTTTTCAGTCACCACCCAGTGAAGGGCCTATATGTTTGTATGTTTTTAGCCATCACCCAGTGAAGGGCCTATATGTTTGTATGTTTTCAGCCATCACCCAGTGAAGGGCCTATATGTTTGTATGTTTTTAGCCATCACCCAGTGAAGGGCCTATATGTTTGTATGTTTTCAGCCATCACCCAGTGAAGGGCCTATATGCCTGGTGTCAGGGCTGTTCACACGGAGGTCATATACACCATATACAGGAGTGGCTGACTAGGAACCCTTACTGTCCTACAGGCTGTGGTCACCTGTGTGAATACACATGACACCATGGACATGAGGATAGGACAGACAGATCAGCTATGTGACATGCACGGTTGAATAATGAGGCTGGTGTGAGAGTAAGGTGAGATATGGCATAGACAGGCAGGACGCTGATGGAATTCATGGATATAAACATGTATGTCACGGGATGACATAGCTGGTTTATGACACAAAATGGCAAGTCAGCGAAACAGGCCCAACGTGTGAAGCATGGGACAAGGCTGTGATACAGGGCTTGTCATGCTTGTGGATGAAACTCAAGGCAAGACCAGAGCATACAGAGCAAACTCCGGAGGATCAAGCTTGTCCGATATGATACATGTGACACGTGCATGTGGATGTGTATGTGACACAAGAGTGACACACCGTGGAACCAAGGCCAGAGATGTGTCAAAGGCATGTCACCGTGATTAACATGGAATATTACACATAGCAGTGAGAGATGTGTAATTGTGAGGTGACTTCTGATTAGTCCATGTAAGAGACTGGTAGCCTTTGATCATCAGTGTGTAAAATCCAGCAAGGTGAGGAGTACAGCTTCATGTACCGAACTTAGCCAGCATTGGTGGTCAACAGAGACTCCGAGGTGAACATGTGCGAGGTACATAAGACTGAAGTCTACCAAATTCTCAGTCTGGTTAAAAACACAAGATCTGACTCCTTTCATATCTCAATCTCATTTGGTGACCCCTCACTGCTCATTTGGAGGCAGCAAGCATGGAGCTGGTCAGCCTAATATGTGACATGACTTGGCGCCAGTAGTGAGTAACGAGTCATGTGACATGCTGCTTGCATTTTCCCCCAAGCATTGGTATATTTCTGACAAACTTTGCCATAACGGATAGTTGCATTGATTGGCCAATTATGACATAGCTATTGGCAGGTATATTTTGTGTCAGAAGGTCACCGAATGACCTCGAGATATCAATGTTTCAGATCTGGTAAACAGTGCCGTTTGTTTCTACATCAATTTTTTGTAATCAGATTTGTTCAGAGACTGGAATGAAGAAATAAGGTCCCATGAACTTTAACATCCGTGTACTTGAGAGTCATTTGTGCTGGGAACTCCAGCAAATATACTTGTATTCATGCAAAGACCAAATTTACGAAAGTGTGTTACGGTGTGCTAGTGTGACAGTGTTGTGTTTGCATTCTTTATGGGAGAATTGTCAGATTGCTTGACTTTTATGGCATGAAAGAATCATTCAAAATTTGAAATTAGACTTCCATGTGCATGTATGTTTGAATGGTCTGATGTTTTATAAGATGCACACAGGACAGAAGCAATCTTTGCTTGTTAGTGATAAGGGAAATAACTCTGGGAAGATCATCGAAATGGGCAAAAGTCCTGAAATTGCACATCTACAAGATGCTAAGCAACTCTCAATTCAGTTTCGAACTAAGTGGTGGAAACTGCACTATGTATCAACCCTGCAAGAAAGTGAGCTCTGTGCAACTAATAATGAAATAAAAGCCAACGATCTGATGACAAGAGAAACTGATTTGCTTCCTTCATGGAATATTCAAAAGACGAGTTTATGTGGAGAGAAAGGTTTTCCTCTGTTGACCAGTCAGATCATCCCTTCTATCAGACTCTTGGAGAAGATCAAAATGGCCGACTCTTATTTGCAGTTATAAGAGCGAACGGATTTCAGACAACACTGCTTCAACAGACAGTACTATTTTAGTATTAGTCCCAAAGTATGCCATTTCTGCTGTCATATCTATTTTCTAGGTCAAACAGAAGTCTCTCTTCAAATTGCTTGGAAAGGAAAGTTTACTGTAGTTTCTATTATCAAAATGAGCTGCTATCATAGCTCTTATTCGCTCAAATATGGGCATATTCGAGGAGGTCATTACTCACAAATGTGATACGAAAATTGAAATTAGCCACAAAAATGGGTCCTTCACCATGTCGATTTCCAGCAATAGAGATAAATGCCAAAATCACATGTTAAAAGATAGGAGAAAACCTTTTTTTTTTTCTTCAGATAAGTGAAATTTGCGTTGTTGAGAGTTTTGGGGGATATATTTAGTTCATTGTTCATTCTGAATTGACATGATTGCTCAATTGTATATAAATATCAGTTTTATGGGAAAAAGAACAAAAAAACCTTCTCAACTTTCTACATCATTATATTCCGACTGCAGTTTCGAACATAATGTTCTTCTCAAGGAATACTGTTTTCAAATGACAGACTGGTATATATACAAATACAGGGCACAACGGTCGCTAGACGACGTGCCTGGCTTAAACAAGCAGTGACTTGATAGCATGCTGACGTTAATAGAAATTAGCCACAAAATTAATGTCAGCATGTTATTAAGTCACTGCTTGTTTAAGCCAGGCATGTCGTCTAGCGACCGTTGTGCCCTGTATTTGTATATATACCAGTCTGTCATTTGAAAACAGTATTCCTTGAGAAGAACATTACGTTAGAAACTGCAGTCGGAAGTTGAGCAGGTTTTTTTCGTTCTTTTTCTTATATTACTGCTCCACACCAGCAAACTTCTTTTTTTACCTTCAGTTTTATGGGATATATCGGGTGACTTACATTAAATGAAAGGTAATGAGGTTCCAGACAAATTCAGTTTAACATCTACTGCTCATGTATCTGTGCATCTACCAAAACAGTGATATTTAAAGGTTATACCAAATGACTCTATACTACTTTGAATTAAAACATTTTTAAATTAGTATTTTTTTCTCGAATAATCTCGTCGAAGTGGGTTTTAGGACATGAATAGCACACATGTGGGGGAAAACGTATTGGAGCCGTGACCTCTGGTGCATGACGTCACAACCTGATTACGATTGCGCCCTAAACGTCATAGTCTATGACGTCGGGCGTTGTTACGAAAGATTCACCCAACTGTAGGAGTTCTAGCGTGATGTCGCTGACATTTTGACGTCACAACAGGCATTTGAGCGAGATCGTAATCAGGTTGTGACGTCACAGGTCAAGCGGTCAAGCTTTCGCCGTTTTGAAAGGGGCATGAAATTGTCACACTTTACTGCTGCTATTTCCAACCTTGGGCAGTTTGAAAACATACAAAAATGTAAAACAAGTCTATACAATCACCTCTACAACAATTTAGCACAAAAAAGTAGCAGATTTTGAGACCATTTTGTATAACCGTTAAAGGAAATTTTATGGAAAAGGTAAATATAAGCTTGCAGGAGAACAGTTGGGGATGGATTTTTGAAGTGGATGAAGTGTTTTCTAAATCTTAAGGCAATATGACCTCAATGAAGTATTGTATCACTGGCATCACTTCGTGAAATCAGGGTAATTTGACCTCAAGACCATGGTTTTTCATGTTGTCATCCTACTGTCTTGAAGAGAAGATTATTAGATTCCGATTTAGCATATGTCCAGGAAACTATTTGAGGCATTTTCGAGAAAATGACATTTTAACTTCTTAGATAATATTAGCTTTTTCTATGAAAATAGAGGCATTTCTCATAGAATTTGTGTCAAATCCCATATATTAGAGTACTGTTAAACCATTATAGTACACCATATAAATTCCTAGAGTATACAAAAATAAGCCTGGTGACTTCTGAATTTTATCTCTTATTTTGCATGTTGAAGGTTTGCTCTAACTCTTGTTGAAATATAAGAAAAATGAAATTTTATTTTCAAATTGTCTGGAACCTTGTTAAGGCCATACTCATTTTTGAAGAGCCACATGTGTTCTTGTTTATTGTGCAAATTGACACCATATATCCTTATAAATTTATCAGGTACTCTTGTGATGGAATGTTGATGGAACATTTATGACCCAAATCCCCATCCAATCTTCTGAGGGTAATCTTGCCATGTTTGCATTAAAAGTTCATGTTATCTTACCTGTTGTCAACTTTTTGTGACATTTCCTCCCAAAAACATTTTCTGGCCAAATGGGCACTACAAGTGATAACTATTCCGAGTTAATGCTAAATGTAGTTGATAACTTGCCCAGGTTATTGTTTTATAACTTCTTTGAGTCAGCCCCCTCACTGATGAAGTATGATAGTTTGCTCGATGGGGACGAATCTTAACCTAACTTGTGACATCGTGTACTGTTTATGGAATACTAATTTCATTGTATAGAGCTAAGTGAGACAATCTTCTCTGTCTGTGATATTTTATGTTTACACTTCTTTAAGTTAACTAATAATTGCTGCTATTTATGAATGAATACAACATTAAATTCAGGTTCATGACATGAATGACATTGTTTGTGCTAAATTCTTTTGGGGGGAGATTTGGTTTAATGTTACACTCATGGTTGAATGGTGACAGCCAGTTTGAATGGTGGAGGAATCCAGAGTACCGTGAGAGAACCACCGCTCATCAGCAAGTAACTGGCAAACTTTCACACATGCACCAGCAAGGCTCGAACCTGTGCCGGTTCAGTTAAGTTCTTTGGTTGTATATGATACACGGACACATGGAAGATAAGCGCACTTGAGGAATCACACTGGTTGATGACCGGGTTCACAGGATTCTTGGAACAAGAGCCTTTTGGGCTAAAATATATGCCTGCACATGCCTAACTGTAACCCTATAAAACATATTGTATTGACTAGAATGGCCCCTTCTTGACCCATGGGTAAGGTATAACCAAAGCTAAAACCAAACGTTTCCGAGTTCAAACTACAAATATGTTCTATCTGCATAGCTATTGTTGCTTCAGTGTAGTTCTTCATTATACTCATAGCACGAGGACACCCTAGCTATTCACAGCGAAAACATAAACCTTCTCAATAACTTGATCATGGATTTCATCACATTTGTTCAGCCTTCTCTCTATTATTTGTTATATTTGTAATTTGACTGATGTAATATAAGCTCATATTTTGTACAGGGGAGACGCAATAATAAGTTATCTAATGCACTCCCCATCTCATATTAAGGTGAATAAATACTATTTAAACCAAGCAAAGCTAATCCATGATCTGGAAGTGGAGATATATTGCAGAGACAAGCAAAGTTAACAGATGGATGGAAAACACTATTGCATTATGTCTCTCATTGTCTCTCATCTCATGACGGGCATGTAAATATGAAGACATATTCCATTATGGAAAGTCCAGGAATCTGTCCTTTAACTTAAGAGAAAATGCATTGATTCCAGGAAACCTGCAATTACCCAGAGTGCTGTGGAGGAATTACAAAAGTCAATCTTTATCATCCCGAAAATTGATTTAGTATTAATTATGGAAATTGTGGAATTTGCAAAAACAACGCTTTTGGAGTATAAAGTGACTAGATGTAGTTAGATGCATAGTGTTGATCATGGATTCATGGACTTTCATCAGTATGGGAAAGCTGCAAAATCCTTGTAACTTCAAACCCCCTTACTTTATCATAGTTTATAGCCAGGGTGACCAATAAACAGTGAGTGAATTATTATGTCCCCCCCCCCACTTAGAAGGGGGGGAGGGGGGCATATAGCGATCGCTTTGTCTGTCCATCCATCTTGTCCTTCTGTCCATCCAAATTTTTTGTCAGCGCAATATCTTGGTTAATATTTGATGGACAGAATTGAAACTTGCAAGAAATGTGGCCAATGCCTCGCAGTTGTGCAGTGTAGAGTTTTTTTTCCAAGTTTCGGTTATATTTTCAAGAGTTATGGCCCTTTGTTCTTGAAATCTTTGTGAATTGGGACTTGTCCGGGCTGGATCTCGGTTAATATTGTATGGACAAGTATGAAATTTGCATGCTATGCTGTCAATGCCCCATAGTTGTGCAGCGTGAAGTTTCTCTGCATTTCGGTTATATTTTCAAGAGTTATGGCCCTTTGTTCCTCAAACCTTAGTGAATGGGACATATATATTTGTCCAGGCTGGATCTTGGTCTATATTGTATGGACAAGCATGAAATTTGCAGGATAGGAGGTCAGTGCCTTGTAGTTGTGCAAAGTAAAGCGTTTTGTCAATCTTTCTGTCCGGGTTTCTTGACAATCATGAAATTTGCATCATATGTGGTCATGCCTTGTATTTGTGCAACCTAAAGTGGCTTGTAGTTATGGCCATTTGTTATTGAAATCTTTGTGAATTGGGACTTGTCTGGGCGGGATCTCGGTTAATAATGTGACCAACACCTGTGAAAGGAGGTGTTCGGTTTATAACCGAAAATACAATTTCCTCGTGTTTGCTTCAAAGGTTATTAGCTTGAGAGAGAAAATACTGAAATTTTGTATTCTTACTTCTTACCGACAAGAGATGTATCAAAAAAATATTACGAGTATTAGAAAATAGGCATTTGTTTGATTTTCAAAATTTTGGTGATATTCTTAGAGGGAATTCCCTTTATATGTAAAATATGACACCTTTAACCAAAACGAGTCATAGATATCCATATTCGGTGGGTTTGATACTAAAAAATCATTTTGGTTAAAGGCGTCATATTTTCTTAATATAGAAATATATCCAAACGCTTGGAATGCTCTGTAGGGGTGAAGTTCACCGCCATTCGGAACATGATTCCTCCAAGTAATACGAAGCTGCGCATCTGAAAACCCCTCGGCTCTGGGCACCAGCCATTCATAATATATTCAATATGAACCAAGATTTCAGGAACACCAAGCAGTCAAGTGACAAATCTACAGATTCTGGAAAATTTTGCAATTAGAAATGGCCTCTAAGGTTTCCGTCATTTATCGTAAGTCTATTGATGCATCGATGATGTATACCAAATTTTACATCGAGCACTTTAACGGTATCAGAGATAGAGATCATTAATGATTTCGCATAAATTAAAGATGGCCGCCCATCCTTTCCGCCACTCAGAGGAACTGATGTGGTTATCCATTGCAAGTCTCGTGATACATCAATTCTGTATACCAAACTTCGTATAGAAAACTGAAATGTATCAAAGATATACATCATTAAAGATTTTTGCATAAATTAAAGATGGCCATCAAGGTTTCCGCCCAATCAGAAACATCAGAACTGTCATTTATCGTAAGTCTATTGATGCATCGATGATGTATACCAAATTCTACATCGAGCACTTGAACGGTAGCAGAGATAGCGATCATTAATGATTTCGCATAAATTAAAGATGGCCGCCCATCCTTCCCGCCACTCAGAGGAACTGATGTGGTTATACATTGCAGGTCTCTTGATACATCGATGCTGTATACCAAGTTTCGTATAGAACACTTGAATGGTATCAGAGATATATATAAAAGATTTTGCATAAATTAAAGATGGCCGTCAAGGTTTCCACCGAATCAAGGAAACTGGTTTGGTCATTCCTTTGAAGTTTCTTGATGCATCGATGATCTATACCAAGTTTCATACTGAACAGTGAAATGGTACCTGAGATACACAAGATTAATGGTTTCGCATAAATTAAATATGGCCGCCAAAGTTTCCAACCAATCGGGTCCAGGTTCAATAGGGTTCTGGGTCATGAGCATATGGATGTGCAGTACAAGTTTGGTGTGCCTAGGGTAAGTCGTTCTAAAGATATCTTGGTAACGATAAAGCTGTGATGGTTTCGCATAAATTAAAGATGGCCACCAAAGTTTCCAACCAATCGGGTCCAGATTCAATAGGGTTCTCGGTCATGAGCATATCGATGTGCACTGCAAGTTTGGTGTGCCTAGGGTAAGTCGTTCTAAAGATAGCTTGGTAACGAGAAAGGTGTGACGGACGGACGTACATGACAATACCCTTCGGCCAAATTTTGGCCGAGGGGTAAAAATCGTAGCCGAATGGTTACAGTGTCGGGACTACAAATCGAAGGAACGCCAACTTTTGGGTTCGTAACTTCCAAGTTATAAAATTTTTTGTTTTCATTTTTATCCTCCCCCAATCTTGATTTTGAACTTTAAGTGCAATAGTGACGTGAAATAAAGACAACGAACAAATAATCGCTTCTGTTATTATAATTCGTGACCATAGAGTTGCACGCACACACAGCCACACCATGCACTTGGTCAGTGGTTGAATATTGTGACAATCCAATAGAGCAAAAAATAATTGTTAAACATATATTTAACTTCCACACAAGAGTATTTCGTCTGAGGGCAATGGAAAGATAAAAGTTGTAACAATGAACGGAAAAGTTATAATATAAAAGATTTTCAAAAAGGCCTGCTGGGCCAAAAAAGGGAAAAATTCCTGATTCACAGCAGTTACAGCTATTCTTCAATGTTTCGTCACTACAATATGGCTATATTTATTTCCCATTTTTCCGAAGATGTAGGTGTTCAGTCTTGCAGCTTAAACATAGTCTCTATTTATTCAGGAAATGATTCTCAACAAGCGGTGACGCTTGCTTATCATGCTTGTGCCAATGTTTTTTTTTGCAGTTACTTCCCGTATTTATCGTAAATAGTTGGATTGTTCATGAAAATATATATGGTAACTGTATGAGAATATGAACCAAAACTTCGCATTAGACTGGCCTCATCGGGCTCATAAAGAGTTGGGGAATACCTGAGCATTACGTCACAATTTACCGGCCAGCTCAGAGCGAGACAATAGAGCAGCAGAGAGTGACGCTGAAGGGAGAAAAATCCATCTAAAGCGAACACCTCCTTTGCATTATATGTGACTCCATAGTTGTGCAGCATGAAGTTTCGTTTATATTTTCAAGAGTTATGGCCCTTTGTTCCTCAAACCTGTCTGTGAATGGCAAACACATTGTCCGGGTTGCGGGGCAGTATCAGACAAAAGCGGAATGGGGGCATACAATTAAGGGGGGTGGGTTCAATTAATAGAGGGTTCACCGTAACTTCAGATGTATACATGAAAACTGAACAAACTGTAGTTATAAAATGATTACAATTATGTTTTTTTTATTCAGACGAGTAAAAAGGTTTGAAACAAGAGGACATTAAAATCAATACATATATACATAAAGACTGAACTGTCACAGTACTGGTCCACTTACATTTACCTAAATAAAAACATAACACACACAGAACGATTCCCTACGTCATGTACTGGCACATCTACAGAGTCAACTTACAAACTTTCCACATTATTTACCATAAATGATTACAAAGGCTATGATAGAAATGCTACATTCCTCAATTATACTGAAATTCTGCTTTCTCTTGCTTGTTTCATGATAGAATCAGAATAGCATTTCTGTAAGTCTTGAATTCTAATTGTCTAAGTTCACTATCTACATATAATTAATTATCTTAATTTAATGGTAAATAGAAAGAATGGAATTTGACTCTGCTGACTGGAACCAGGCAAAACTAAACCACCAAATTGTATCCAAGACTATTAACAGATAGAGCTATTTGATTGATTAATTGAGCCTGGTCAGAATAGATTTTTACATTTTCACCATCCCTAACCTACAGTTCATTCATCTTGGAACTAGATAGCTGTACTCCTCCTCTAATACACATTGCATCATTTTGCGTCACGGAGACTTGATTCATCACATCGTTGAAAGCGGTATTTACATATTGGCGGTGGTTTTCATTAATTCTTATTTACATGGTGCAAGAAAAGCTAGAACAAAAATACAATGTAGCACCCTCCCCACAAATGTATTCACATAGAAACTATCTAATTCTTGGATTGACTCAACAAGTCACATCACTCGACTGTACAGAAGCCGAGCTCTGCAAAAAAATATAATCACAAAACTAACATGGGCCAATCAGTAGCCCCCAGCTGAGAAAGCACAATGTCACATGATGACACCAGGTCAATCATCATTCCCCAGTTCAATGAGGACCAGTGAATCCAGGATTTTTTTTTTATCCATGAGCATATAATGGTTCCGTCGCTGTGGCTCGGGGCTAAAATTGGTTACATCACATTGAGGACATTTATAAATCACATGCGAGAACACATATTATGGCAAAGTTTTAGCATTAAACCTTGGACATGTACAAAACTTCAATGGACACGAGTCTATAATGTTATGTAGCTCCTGATATAATACAAAGCAGTTACTGAAAATCTTAATTTACATACATACATTTTGTTATCTCTTTGCTCTGGTGTAGTTCAAATGAAATGGCCCTGATCATGCAGCACTAACAGAGCCTGAGGCATGTCAGTATCGAAATCAAATGAACTGCTTGCATGTACTACAGTAAAAATATATTACACACACAGCAGATATTGGATTAATCTTTGAAAACTTTCGGGTGTGATTTAATTTATTCTTATTCCTGAACCAGAGCCAACCATGCTAGTTGATAGTCTAGTGCTTTCAGATAACAGTTTGCCTGACAATGATAAATCAAGCATGAAAAATTGTACTTAATGTAGTTTCTCTTAAAAAAGTGTTATTTATCGTTTTACAGTTCCTAACATGAGTAGTTACGCAGTAGGGTGAGGAAGATGACTTGGGGGTCCAAGCGTAATATTTAATATAGGTCACCTGAGTAGGTCAAATATTCATCAAAAGTAGGTCAGCTCAGAAGTTGCTGATAAGAGTCTCCTAATGCACGTTCATGCCAAAAATCAAGGTTGTTTTGTCAACGGTTCTCCTTATTTTGCAGACGAAAGGATTCGGATGGACTGACCGATTGACTGACTGACTCATTCATTACTGGACAATTTGCAAATGAGCCTACTTCGTAGGAATTTTCTACGGCAACATTTCTCGTCCAATGTTAATAGTGATGCTGATAACAGCATTAAGTGATATTTAGGCCTACCAAAAAATCAAATCTTGTGGCCAAAGGGCAGTCAAGATTTAAGGTTTTAACTGACTCGGATCTTATCTTCCAGTCTGCTTCACACCCGTTCCACACAAGCTAACCAATCAATATCCAGAACTTGGTTGCACAGAAGTTTTCAGTCTTTCATTTTTAAAAACAGTACGAGTGCTGTAAATCAGACCCCTACAATTTTAAAACTTATTCTCAAGAGTGTCATATTCACACTACTCCAGATTGTACATGTAAAATGGGGAGAATTCCATATGGTGAGTGCTGTCTTTCAAAATCTGGAACTAAATTTCCAGAAGTGTGAAATACAAAAGACTGCCTTTACATAAAATCCATTAGACACCAGACTCAAACTGGGATTTCAAACATCGCAATTACGAAAATAAAAAAGGCTGACACTGTACACAAATCAATATTATGAATTGCTGGTTTGAAGAGCTCTGTGATTTCAGGAAAATGTTACAAGAGTTACACTGCTGAGTTTCACTGTTTTCACCATAATGTGAAAATCAAGCGATAATCACATGAAATGCCTCCAGGTTTTTCAAACTGTGACTATTGAAGTGGGGAAATTGCGCACTATCCAATCAGACTACAAGATTGTCACTTCCTGTTTGTCAATTTTGACCCAGTTAACCAATGAATGTGCAAGTCTCGCATTGCAGTCTTCTGGCCCAGGTACATGTATTGTACATTCTTTAAGGTGCTAAAAAAAAAATACACTTCAGGACAGTGTGCCTGAATGAAAATTATTGAAAAATACTTTTCTCTCCCCAGATACATACATGTGTCAATTTTATGAGGAAATACAAAAATAAACAGAACTTGTGAAAACATTGCAGTTTCTGTGAGAATTTGATTTCTGTATACATTTTTAAGCGGCTATATTTGTCATCACTTTCTGTTACAAGCATTTTCAACAGAAACCGAATTACGCTTAATCTTTATGATGAAATAGACTCAATTAGAACTTGTGAGCAACCGGCAAGTATGATCCACAGTGTACGTTATATGGAGAGTTAACTCCCTTGGCTAAAAAATGAACTGTTCATAGCAATAATAATAACGATGCCTATTTCTCCTTCATAATGCTCTATCATAATACATTTATAAGCACATGATAATATGAACATATTGCCAGACCAGTTTATTGTATGGCCGATTTATCATTTGTGTTGGGACCAAGTTCACTTCAGGTCACAGTCCACATAATATACTCAAGTTAATCTTATACGCCACTGCATTTACAGCATGGTAACCATGGCAACGCATCAACAGCTCCATGGTAACCATCGAGATGCGCCATCAGTTGCATTATAACCATATCGATGCATCGTCAGATGCATGGTAACCAGTGATGTGCTAATTTGCATGGTAACCATAGCAACAGGGGTCACAAAATTTTTTTTCAGTTGGTCGCCATTTGTCGAGTGAGGCTAAAAATCTACTCGCCACATTGGCGACCTAAAGTTTTATTCACTCGCCAATCCCTAACGACCTTTCGATGTAATAAAGTGACAGACGAATCAGTCTTTCCAACAACATGATAATCCAGTGTTAGTTTGAAAAATAAAAGAGAGAAAAAAATACCCTCGAAATTTTGCGCGAAGAAAACGAAACGATTGTGTGTCGGTTACGCAAATCCGAAATGGCTTGAATGAAAAGTCGGGTCAGGTGAAACAAAAGTTCCAAACTCTTCTCTGCAAACTTTTACCACATGACGTTTGTCTTTCAGCATATAAATTTACTGAGCTGGTTTTACTTGACTACAATTGTTTTAGAAGCGACACTGAAGTCAAAACGCACATGTCGTGCTTCAGGCATACCATCGCATTCTTGACGTTGAACTTGCAAATTCCCGCCAAGATTGTTTCATAGAATTTGTTTACTATAATTTTTACTATGATGATTTCATTGGCTGAGAACGGTCAGCGGGTCGTGGATTAACTTTTCTAGGGCGAGCACGTGATCTTATTGTGTCACGCCTGCGCATGATTTCAAGAGCACGGATATTACATCAGACCACGTGGTCTCTATAAATAGACTAGGCTTCCCCATATCAGTATCGTCGGCATTATTCTGTCATTATTTCCTGTACATTTTAGGCCTGATTGGATTTCGCTGCCTGATAAACTAAACACAAAAATACTTTGGCGACTAAACACTTCACTGACCAAAAATTCACTCGCCACTTTGCCGAGTTACTCTATTTTTTAATCGACACATTGGCGAGTGACTGGAAAATTCAGTCGCCAGTTGTCATTTTTTAGTCGCCATTGGCGAGTTGTCGACCGGGTTTTGTGAGCACTGAGCAATGCATCACAAGTTGCATGGTAACCATAGCAATACACCTAGTTGCATTGGTAACCATAGCCATGCAAAAATTGCAAGGCAGTTATAGCGATATATCAGCAGTTGTTATGGTAACCATAAGTGACAACCTCACCTCCTTCTCCCAGAATTATAGCTGGCGCCTGTGTCTGTATAAAAATGTCCCGGTAAATGACCATACGATGACTTGTACACAATCAATCACTGTAATACACATTAACTTGTACACCATCAGTCACTGTAATACACATCCAGTCACTGTTATACACACTTATCATTCTTGGCACTGTACAGTTTAATATACACAATACCAAGTGACGGTCCACCACCCCTATATTCCTGCACATGAACTCCTCCATCATTTCGCTGGAATCAACCATGAAGGAATACAGGGGACAGAGATATTAATATAGTTAACAGTTTTTAAGAGTTGTTTTTTGTTACAAAATGATGCATTTCCTCTTTCCCTTTTCTTTTTTCTTCTTACTCTTTCCATTGCTCTGTGACCTGTCGACCTTCCGTGACCGAATTTCACGCATCAAATCATAAAATACCTGCAAAATACAAAGCAGAGAGTGATTATTATTATTTCTGGAGTTCAGTTGAGTGGAACACAGAAACTGTTCTGCAAATTTATATGCAACATCCTAACATACAACGTTGTGTAACAGAATACACTCGTCATGCATTTTACACTTTGTACAAACACAGAAACAAAGACAACATGGCTATGGTAATCCCTCTAATAATTCAATCACAGGAAGTGAAATTTCCCTCCATAAAATCTTGGGGTGATCCAATTAATTAGATCAGGAAGTTGACAAAATGGTTCAAAATCATGCATATATTACATTATTTCTTTGTTCTTTTAATGACTGAGAGCAGGCCTTTTTTTTTGACGCGAACGCTCGTTCAGGTTACGCAAATCATATTTTACGCGAACGGTCACCGTTCACGTGGGGCGAATTTTATCTGCCAGCAAGTCACAAGTCGGCATTGTCTGTCTGCACAAAGTGAAAATAAAAAAAAAAAGTGGCGACAGCGATATTTCCGCGTATACCGTCCACTTTCTCTTTCTCATTTTGTCGACTGGCACTGGCAGGCTAATTTACATGGCCGTGGTTGTTTGATAAATCATGAATTGCTTATTGGCCTAGTTAAATTGTTTGTGTCAGAGTGGTTTCGTTTTCACTGGCCAGACAATTACGCATGCCCAGATGGAAATAGGTCAGCACTGAAAACTATTAGTTCAACAAGCTGAACCCTACTGACATTTAATTTTGTGATATTGATTATGTAGGGTTCAGCCGTTGAACCGATATTTCCTATCGCAAAATTTTCGCCTCCCGACCTGGGTAACAGCGGGTGTATTTGCGCTCATAAAAAAGCAATAATACCTACCGCTTTGTGCTCGTTTGGATAGAATACGTATTTGCCTACTTCCCTGGCCATTTATTTTCTCTGTCCAGCTTCTTTCATTTCCATAAACGGCAAAAGACAAAAATATCATCGCGGACGATCTTCCAAAAACGAAATCCGCCGCCATTTTGAAATGTCGCTATGGTGGCACGAGACTAATTTGTAAATTCGGGATTGTAGACAGGAAGGTCGGAAACGGCTCATTCATAAGGCTGTCTCATTATCTGCATTTAAATGTAAAATTGTAACTATCGATATCAAGCATAATGGAAGGCACATACTGAGAAAGGTAATTCATGGGATTTTCCATCTCCCTAAGCGTCTGGGTCGACTGAACGGATTAAGTTTTTCCGACTCTTGTAATCCTGAATTTAGAATAACCTCACGTGAGAGAATCAGGGTCACGTGACAGTGTTCGAAAATGGTGGAGGATTTCGTTTTTGGAAGATCGTCCGCGATGATATTTTTTTCTTTTGCCGTTTATGGAAATGAAAGAAGCTGGACAGAGAAAATAAATGGCCAGGGAAGTAGGCAAATACCTATTCTATCCAAACGAGCACAAAGCGGTAGGTATTATTGCTTTTTTATGAGCGCAAAATTTTGCGATAGAAAATTTCGGTTCAACGGCTGAACCCTACATAATCAATATCACAAAATTAAATGTCAGTAGGGTTCAGCTTGTTGAACTATGAAAACTATGTGCCGAGAAGTGGCGACTGTCTAGTCGTTGGAATTGACCAATAAATTGAAATAATGGATGTTATTTGATGCACAATAAATCATTTGAACCCCTGAACATACATTCAGAACATATTTGGCATTTTACAGCTTTAGAAATATTTAGGAATCGCATTTCGGCAAAAATAGTGTACCGTAAAATTCACGTAAGGAATTTTATCACGTTCAGAATACTACCGATGCCGATGGACGGTCTGTTTTGCTTCATCTCGACTAAATAACTCGTCTAAGTTCTTATAGATGTCACGGTATGTATACCTGGTTACTCGTAGCATAATGAATATTGAATATTTATTAACATTCCGAGTGAATCGGTAAAAATCCTTTTGTTTACGCGACATTTTGACTCCGTCGAATTCAACGACATTTTATGATAATGAGCAGTTGGAGCAGTTTGACCAATCAGGAAGTCGGGTTACGTCAGGTGATCAGCATTTTCGCGGGTTTATTGGGGTTGAATGAGAAGGATTCGAAACACATGACCATTTTCACCCAATAAAATTGACGCATTTTTACTACGTGACATGAAATAAGGTTGTGTTGAAATAAAAGCAGAGTTGTTGCCCTTCAATTTGATATCTTTAACGTGGGGAGGGGCTTCCGGGATTTCGTTGCAGAAGCTTGTAAACAAGGTACGTTTTACGCATTTCAACAAACTTTTCTGAATAAATGACGCTCTGTTTTACATTTGTAGGCGATCTTCACATCACTAAGCGTATTTTTTAGTAATAAACACCGAACTCACGTGAAATATTTAATGAAATAATACGTTTTAGTTGGAGTAAGCCGTGCCTGGTTTGATTTTTCCACACATGGCTCCAAATTGTTTCGAAAATTTACGTAACCTTTCACGTAACCGATCGGTTACGCAACAAAGTTGGTGCGTAACCGAACGATCGGTTACGTACGCTAAAAATCACGCGAACGGTAAATCGTTCACGCCAGATTTTGAAAAAATAAGGCCTGTGAAAGGATGATCAATTTTATTGGAAAAACCCGGTGGATTTTGTCTCCAAATTTAGGGGTGACTGAATTTTGATATGGGACTCGAATTGTAAGAGGGATAGCCGTAGCAAGAAAACTAACCTATGCATTTAATGAACCAAAAGTATTCAATAACATTCTATATGTAACAATGGTAATAAAGAGAGAGACTGATGGACCTTTTACAGAAATGATCCGATTGGTGGAATGCTCTTCCCATTGTCTCAATGAGCCAATGGACGAACCAGATTTCTTTTTGAAAATTTGCATTCACCAATTCCTTAAGGCATGAGAGTTTCTCAACAAATCATTAACAAGTTAACGATACTCTTACAAGACTGATGTGATCTCATGTTCAATCATAACATTAACATCATTATCTTTCACAGTTCTTCTTCAACATCAAGGAAGATAATGTTGAGAGTTGAACATCAGATTTAAAGTCTGTTTTCCACGAATCCCACTGGAGTAAACTGCACCAGTTGCATTATTATTAACTCTCTAATGGTCATGTTTCTAGGTCAATTTTCACTACTGAGTATATGTATATTGCAATACTCCTGGAGAAAAAGAAGATCACAGTTATTAACATTCATAAATTGAGTATCCACAATTAAAATTAGAGTCTGCTGTTTCTTCACATGTAGCATACACTGCTGTTTCTTCACATGTAGCATACAAGTGGCCTGTAAATGAGAGAAAATTATACATTCGGTGACAAATTTTAAAACTAAAGATAGTGATCATGGTGATTGTGCCATATATAGATTAGGACGTGTGAGGGCATGATGGGGCAAGGGGTGGCAATATGGCAAATAGGAATGCTTCATCAGCAGGAAAAATATGGCTTTGTTAGCTGACTGGTAAATATGAATATTTGAAAAGAAATTGAGAAGTATTATTGGCTGAAGCAGGGAAGTGGGAGAGTTTCTGGACAAGTTTATCAGAAACGACTTGAACTCAAGGATACAAGGTGATTTGAATGTCGAGGAAATTGCCAGTTTCAATCCTGGTGTAACAGTATACCGTTGAAGTACATATCAATGATTTGCAAGCGTTGCTCCAATATCCAATAGTTATTAAGCTTGTAGAAATCATTTGGGAAAACTGGTAGCTGGGTGGGAATTATGAATATACATGTGGGAAGTTTGAGTTAGTTTTTGTATGGGACATGAGCAATCATTGGGGAAGATGCACTGGTTGGGATGTTCACTGAATGGGTTTGCCAAGCGATCATGACAATTCTCACGTAGTTTTGAACCCAGATACTTTGACAGGTTCGCAGACATGCCTTCACAGTACGGTACATTTGCCCTTTCCTTTTTTGGTTTTTGGTTTCATCCTGTCAGCCTCTGCGTGCTTTTGAGGCTTATGCTTAGGCTGATTGGATGGGCGGCGGCGACTTCCAATAGGGGGCATGGCCAACTTAAACGCCTTCATCGCACGGAGTAAATCATAAAAGCCCTGTAAATATGCCATCAATTCTATTGATCAATATCTGAACAATGACGATAATTCCTCTGAAATAGACATACATGTATAATGGCTTACATCCCAGTAATACAGTCTAGTCAGGTTTTCGGGAGGGATCACTGAGGAAATAGAGCGAGTGGGTGAATATGATTCAACATCACTTTCAACTATATTTCAGACATATATCACGACATTGGGTCCTATTACTTTTCACACCCGGGAACCACATGGGTGGGGTCATATTCCTTTTCACACCCGCGAACCCAACGGGTGCCTCAGTCGCCTCTTACGACAAGCTCTCTGAGGAGCTGAGGCCTATTCTTACCATGACCTGTGGTGTGTACAACAACATCCCAGAAGCCCCACGGGGCCTGAGGAAATGGAACCAAGACCAGACTTTTCCAGCCAAATCATCCTGACAGCACATAGCCAAACTTTAACTCGCAAACTGATCCACTCTTCCACTGGACTACATCCAGGGGTCAAAGCATTTAATGTTCAGTTATTTTCATTTCATTTAGTGTTCGCCTAAATAGTAACAGAACGCTTTTTCAACTAAATGATTTTATGGGAAGATAAAATATTGTTTTGTTTATATTGCATTTAGTTTAGATCTTTCGTTTACCAACTAGATTTTCCTTTCTGTCTACCAAAGAGAAACGATTTGTCTGCAAACAAAACAATATCTAAATGCTATGATATTGAATCCTAACGAAAATACAAGTGCTCGTTTTTTTCCAAATGATATCTAGCACCCAAATGAAACGATTTCCCACAAACAAAACGATATCTAAAACATAAACAAAGATATGGTGACGAATTATGAGATAAATGCTTTTCTATGTTTAAACAAAATGATATTTTACCATATCAAAATGGTAAAATAACACAAACTGAATGCAGTTTAAATGAAGCGATTGCCTAAAAAAATCGACACCATACATGTATGCTTTGACCCCTGTATTCCCCGAGTACCAGCCATTTTGACAGTGTGGTACATGTATCAACACTGTCATCAATAATAATCAACTATACTATACTATACTATACATGTAGTTTACTCAGGTTTTAGAACAATTTCTTCAAACTAGCTTTCCAGCATGTCCAGCAATATATAACAGGTTTGAAATATTTGCCTGAAAATTGCATATCCCCGTTTGACAACAGCAGTCAACCAGTCGTTTTCTTCTGTAACAGTACACTGCTATGGTTCCAAGCGGTTTGAGGTTCATTGTAAATAATTGTTCATTTATGGTCATCTTCTTTCTAGGAAAGGGGTGTGGGCAGGCAGATCTTTTTTTAAAATCTGGCATAAGGTTTTACATATGAAACATAGAACGTTGAAGCAAGCTACATGAATTGACATTTTGCATACATCATTTGCAAAATATACTCAGTCAGGTCAATGGATTACTACAACATTTGTAAAGTGCTGCGGACCCGGAGTAAACCTCCATGCCTGTTGGCAGACATTATAGTCTGAATAAACAGATCTTTTAAAACAATGAACAATTAGTTTTAATGAGCCTAATTGCTACATACCAGGGGTTTTTTCAGACGAAAATCCTTTATCGAACTCAATTTCAAAACTTGAAAAACTCAATTTTTTTTGCGCGCCGAAGGCGCGCTAAAAGTACAATAAAACTCAATTTTTCAACTTTTTAGTCGTGTAGTAGATATAAAACTCAATTTTTTATTATTTTAGTAGTACACTCCAAACAATCTTTTATTTGATCGCTTTTTCATCTCAGAGAAAAATACAAATGTTAAAAATGGCATAATAATAAACATGAATATTCATTTTGTTATGCATGTACTTCAGAGTGAGGTATGGAGGTTCACACAAATAAACTACTGAAGTGTAATTGCTAAAGTAAATCCCATGCAACACATGCGGATATATGGAATGGACTGATAAATTACATGAACCAAAACTGACTGAACGGATTGATCATTGAGTCCAAGATCAATAAATATATGAATATCCATGATATGTTAACAAGTGCAAGGTGGTTTCCCTCTACGCAACTGGTCAATTCCACGTCACTCGCGTTACATTTTTGCACCATTTTGGTTATATTATACCCCACCTGCCTCCAACAAAGAAAGTATACATGCACACATAATGCATAAAGACAACCTAGGCCCCAAAGTATTCATACAAATTTAAAGTGCTGTAATTGCATTTAAAACTTTTATTTAATTCCAATTTGCGTACTCGTCACTCGCGTTACAGCAAAAAGGACATGGAAATTTTAGCCATAACTTCATTCTTGAATTAAGCTCAAGCCTTTACACACAGATGACAATTTAGTGGATCTGTTAGTACCCTGTAGACCTCTTTAAATAACAATGCAATTAGAAATCCACTAAGTTGTTCCAATGTGTAACAGCTTGCTCGAATAACTTCAATGTTTCGTCACTCGCGTTACGTCACTCGCGTTACCTCTCAGTTGAGGATACCAAAGTTTGAATGTTAGTGAACATTAAACACCACAAAACATAAAATTATGTTGTGCCATAAAAACAGATCTCAGATACAGTATAACTGAACAGAACTTTGTACACTTTATGTTCATCTCAGAAAAGGACATACATTTAACCTGCTTAAGGAAGTTCTGGAAATGTGAAAGACGAGCAACTGTTTGAAAGAACTGGACCATCTAACTTTCTAACAATTTGTTCCCGGTGGTAATAAAAAGAATCACAGGGTGTAGGCAACTTCCAGGTATTGCCGGCTCCTGTACGGATCATCACGGATATGAAATACTCGTTCTCGATGATACTGTGTATTTCACCAGGGTACACATCTTGGTCATACTTCACCAGATACCAATCCTTCACATGGAGAGTACCAATATCCGAGTCATTTAACGACACCTGTGACGTCATAGTATCATCCCAACTGCAGATTATTTTTCAAGAATCGTCTCCCAGCCTGAGCCACTATATTATTTTCACACATGCATAGTCCCTTTAGTCAATTAGTGCAGTGAAGAGACTCACTTGATGTTGCTTCCAGTGAGCACTTTGCATTGTAATAGTGAGGGTGTAAAACAAATTGTTTTATGTGAGACATTGTAGATCACAACACTGCTAACATTTGAACATGAGACGCCACATTCCAAGACCTAAATGACCGGTCAGAGCATCAAACTCGAATTCCAGAGGAGTCTGGACTGAAAAAGACCTCCCATGATGAATATCGTTTGATAAATAATTAAAAGTAATTCCAAAAGGTATTCTTGAAATCGAAAATATAAACCAGAGAATTATGTCAAATAAATAAAACATTTATTTTTTTCGAAAATAAATTAAGGTACATGTTGTCATTTTAACAGAAAATTTAAACTATGAGAATAGAGCACTATTAGATTTTAAAAAATGCAAAACTAGAGAAAAGAAAACATAAAATGTACGTATTTATATTGAGAAAGCATATGTTT